>JAIFGZ020000280.1:5097500-5125000 GCA_019925245.2 Oryza australiensis | reverse complement strand
CCTAAACCCTAAACCCTAAACCCTAAACCCTAAACCCTAAACCCTAAACCCTAAACCCTAAACCCTAAACCCTAAACCCTAAACCCTAAACCCTAAACCCTAGACCCTAAACCCTAAACCCTAAACCCTAAACCCTAAACCCTAAACCCTAAACCCTAAACCGGAAACCCTAAACCCTAAACCCTGAACCCTAAACCCTAAACCCTAAACCCTAAACCCTAAACCCTAAACCCTAAACCCTAAACCCTAAACCCTAAACCCTAAACCCTAAACCCTAAACCCTAAACCCTAAACCCTAAACCCTAAACCCTAAACCCTAAACCCTAAACCCTAAACCCTAAACCCTAAACCCTAAACCCTAAACCCTAAACCCTAAACCCTAAACCCTAAACCCTAAACCCTAAACCCTAAACCCTAAACCCTAAACCCTAAACCCTAAACCCTAAACCCTAAACCCTAAACCCTAAACCCTAAACCCTAAACCCTAAACCCTAAACCCTAAACCCTAAACCCTAAACCCTAAACCCTAAACCCTAAACCCTAAACCCTAAACCCTAAACCCTAAACCCTAAACCCTAAACCCTAAACCCTAAACCCTAAACCCTAAACCCTAAACCCTAAACCCTAAACCCTAAACCCTAAACCCTAAACCCTAAACCCTAAACCCTAAACCCTAAACCCTAAACCCTAAACCCTAAACCCTAAACCCTAAACCCTAAACCCTAAACCCTAAACCCTAAACCCTAAACCCTAAACCCTAAACCCTAAACCCTAAACCCTAAACCCTAAACCCTAAACCCTAAACCCTAAACCCTAAACCCTAAACCCTAAACCCTAAACCCTAAACCCTAAACCCTAAACCCTAAACCCTAAACCCTAAACCCTAAACCCTAAACCCTAAACCCTAAACCCTAAACCCTAAACCCTAAACCCTAAACCCTAAACCCTAAACCCTAAACCCTAAACCCTAAACCCTAAACCCTAAACCCTAAACCCTAAACCCTAAACCCTAAACCCTAAACCCTAAACCCTAAACCCTAAACCCTAAACCCTAAACCCTAAACCCTAAACCCTAAACCCTAAACCCTAAACCCTAAACCCTAAACCCTAAACCCTAAACCCTAAACCCTAAACCCTAAACCCTAAACCCTAAACCCTAAACCCTAAACCCTAAACCCTAAACCCTAAACCCTAAACCCTAAACCCTAAACCCTAAACCCTAAACCCTAAACCCTAAACCCTAAACCCTAAACCCTAAACCCTAAACCCTAAACCCTAAACCCTAAACCCTAAACCCTAAACCCTAAACCCTAAACCCTAAACCCTAAACCCTAAACCCTAAACCCTAAACCCTAAACCCTAAACCCTAAACCCTAAACCCTAAACCCTAAACCCTAAACCCTAAACCCTAAACCCTAAACCCTAAACCCTAAACCCTAAACCCTAAACCCTAAACCCTAAACCCTAAACCCTAAACCCTAAACCCTAAACCCTAAACCCTAAACCCTAAACCCTAAACCCTAAACCCTAAACCCTAAACCCTAAACCCTAAACCCTAAACCCTAAACCCTAAACCCTAAACCCTAAACCCTAAACCCTAAACCCTAAACCCTAAACCCTAAACCCTAAACCCTAAACCCTAAACCCTAAACCCTAAACCCTAAACCCTAAACCCTAAACCCTAAACCCTAAACCCTAAACCCTAAACCCTAAACCCTAAACCCTAAACCCTAAACCCTAAACCCTAAACCCTAAACCCTAAACCCTAAACCCTAAACCCTAAACCCTAAACCCTAAACCCTAAACCCTAAACCCTAAACCCTAAACCCTAAACCCTAAACCCTAAACCCTAAACCCTAAACCCTAAACCCTAAACCCTAAACCCTAAACCCTAAACCCTAAACCCTAAACCCTAAACCCTAAACCCTAAACCCTAAACCCTAAACCCTAAACCCTAAACCCTAAACCCTAAACCCTAAACCCTAAACCCTAAACCCTAAACCCTAAACCCTAAACCCTAAACCCTAAACCCTAAACCCTAAACCCTAAACCCTAAACCCTAAACCCTAAACCCTAAACCCTAAACCCTAAACCCTAAACCCTAAACCCTAAACCCTAAACCCTAAACCCTAAACCCTAAACCCTAAACCCTAAACCCTAAACCCTAAACCCTAAACCCTAAACCCTAAACCCTAAACCCTAAACCCTAAACCCTAAACCCTAAACCCTAAACCCTAAACCCTAAACCCTAAACCCTAAACCCTAAACCCTAAACCCTAAACCCTAAACCCTAAACCCTAAACCCTAAACCCTAAACCCTAAACCCTAAACCCTAAACCCTAAACCCTAAACCCTAAACCCTAAACCCTAAACCCTAAACCCTAAACCCTAAACCCTAAACCCTAAACCCTAAACCCTAAACCCTAAACCCTAAACCCTAAACCCTAAACCCTAAACCCTAAACCCTAAACCCTAAACCCTAAACCCTAAACCCTAAACCCTAAACCCTAAACCCTAAACCCTAAACCCTAAACCCTAAACCCTAAACCCTAAACCCTAAACCCTAAACCCTAAACCCTAAACCCTAAACCCTAAACCCTAAACCCTAAACCCTAAACCCTAAACCCTAAACCCTAAACCCTAAACCCTAAACCCTAAACCCTAAACCCTAAACCCTAAACCCTAAACCCTAAACCCTAAACCCTAAACCCTAAACCCTAAACCCTAAACCCTAAACCCTAAACCCTAAACCCTAAACCCTAAACCCTAAACCCTAAACCCTAAACCCTAAACCCTAAACCCTAAACCCTAAACCCTAAACCCTAAACCCTAAACCCTAAACCCTAAACCCTAAACCCTAAACCCTAAACCCTAAACCCTAAACCCTAAACCCTAAACCCTAAACCCTAAACCCTAAACCCTAAACCCTAAACCCTAAACCCTAAACCCTAAACCCTAAACCCTAAACCCTAAACCCTAAACCCTAAACCCTAAACCCTAAACCCTAAACCCTAAACCCTAAACCCTAAACCCTAAACCCTAAACCCTAAACCCTAAACCCTAAACCCTAAACCCTAAACCCTAAACCCTAAACCCTAAACCCTAAACCCTAAACCCTAAACCCTAAACCCTAAACCCTAAACCCTAAACCCTAAACCCTAAACCCTAAACCCTAAACCCTAAACCCTAAACCCTAAACCCTAAACCCTAAACCCTAAACCCTAAACCCTAAACCCTAAACCCTAAACCCTAAACCCTAAACCCTAAACCCTAAACCCTAAACCCTAAACCCTAAACCCTAAACCCTAAACCCTAAACCCTAAACCCTAAACCCTAAACCCTAAACCCTAAACCCTAAACCCTAAACCCTAAACCCTAAACCCTAAACCCTAAACCCTAAACCCTAAACCCTAAACCCTAAACCCTAAACCCTAAACCCTAAACCCTAAACCCTAAACCCTAAACCCTAAACCCTAAACCCTAAACCCTAAACCCTAAACCCTAAACCCTAAACCCTAAACCCTAAACCCTAAACCCTAAACCCTAAACCCTAAACCCTAAACCCTAAACCCTAAACCCTAAACCCTAAACCCTAAACCCTAAACCCTAAACCCTAAACCCTAAACCCTAAACCCTAAACCCTAAACCCTAAACCCTAAACCCTAAACCCTAAACCCTAAACCCTAAACCCTAAACCCTAAACCCTAAACCCTAAACCCTAAACCCTAAACCCTAAACCCTAAACCCTAAACCCTAAACCCTAAACCCTAAACCCTAAACCCTAAACCCTAAACCCTAAACCCTAAACCCTAAACCCTAAACCCTAAACCCTAAACCCTAAACCCTAAACCCTAAACCCTAAACCCTAAACCCTAAACCCTAAACCCTAAACCCTAAACCCTAAACCCTAAACCCTAAACCCTAAACCCTAAACCCTAAACCCTAAACCCTAAACCCTAAACCCTAAACCCTAAACCCTAAACCCTAAACCCTAAACCCTAAACCCTAAACCCTAAACCCTAAACCCTAAACCCTAAACCCTAAACCCTAAACCCTAAACCCTAAACCCTAAACCCTAAACCCTAAACCCTAAACCCTAAACCCTAAACCCTAAACCCTAAACCCTAAACCCTAAACCCTAAACCCTAAACCCTAAACCCTAAACCCTAAACCCTAAACCCTAAACCCTAAACCCTAAACCCTAAACCCTAAACCCTAAACCCTAAACCCTAAACCCTAAACCCTAAACCCTAAACCCTAAACCCTAAACCCTAAACCCTAAACCCTAAACCCTAAACCCTAAACCCTAAACCCTAAACCCTAAACCCTAAACCCTAAACCCTAAACCCTAAACCCTAAACCCTAAACCCTAAACCCTAAACCCTAAACCCTAAACCCTAAACCCTAAACCCTAAACCCTAAACCCTAAACCCTAAACCCTAAACCCTAAACCCTAAACCCTAAACCCTAAACCCTAAACCCTAAACCCTAAACCCTAAACCCTAAACCCTAAACCCTAAACCCTAAACCCTAAACCCTAAACCCTAAACCCTAAACCCTAAACCCTAAACCCTAAACCCTAAACCCTAAACCCTAAACCCTAAACCCTAAACCCTAAACCCTAAACCCTAAACCCTAAACCCTAAACCCTAAACCCTAAACCCTAAACCCTAAACCCTAAACCCTAAACCCTAAACCCTAAACCCTAAACCCTAAACCCTAAACCCTAAACCCTAAACCCTAAACCCTAAACCCTAAACCCTAAACCCTAAACCCTAAACCCTAAACCCTAAACCCTAAACCCTAAACCCTAAACCCTAAACCCTAAACCCTAAACCCTAAACCCTAAACCCTAAACCCTAAACCCTAAACCCTAAACCCTAAACCCTAAACCCTAAACCCTAAACCCTAAACCCTAAACCCTAAACCCTAAACCCTAAACCCTAAACCCTAAACCCTAAACCCTAAACCCTAAACCCTAAACCCTAAACCCTAAACCCTAAACCCTAAACCCTAAACCCTAAACCCTAAACCCTAAACCCTAAACCCTAAACCCTAAACCCTAAACCCTAAACCCTAAACCCTAAACCCTAAACCCTAAACCCTAAACCCTAAACCCTAAACCCTAAACCCTAAACCCTAAACCCTAAACCCTAAACCCTAAACCCTAAACCCTAAACCCTAAACCCTAAACCCTAAACCCTAAACCCTAAACCCTAAACCCTAAACCCTAAACCCTAAACCCTAAACCCTAAACCCTAAACCCTAAACCCTAAACCCTAAACCCTAAACCCTAAACCCTAAACCCTAAACCCTAAACCCTAAACCCTAAACCCTAAACCCTAAACCCTAAACCCTAAACCCTAAACCCTAAACCCTAAACCCTAAACCCTAAACCCTAAACCCTAAACCCTAAACCCTAAACCCTAAACCCTAAACCCTAAACCCTAAACCCTAAACCCTAAACCCTAAACCCTAAACCCTAAACCCTAAACCCTAAACCCTAAACCCTAAACCCTAAACCCTAAACCCTAAACCCTAAACCCTAAACCCTAAACCCTAAACCCTAAACCCTAAACCCTAAACCCTAAACCCTAAACCCTAAACCCTAAACCCTAAACCCTAAACCCTAAACCCTAAACCCTAAACCCTAAACCCTAAACCCTAAACCCTAAACCCTAAACCCTAAACCCTAAACCCTAAACCCTAAACCCTAAACCCTAAACCCTAAACCCTAAACCCTAAACCCTAAACCCTAAACCCTAAACCCTAAACCCTAAACCCTAAACCCTAAACCCTAAACCCTAAACCCTAAACCCTAAACCCTAAACCCTAAACCCTAAACCCTAAACCCTAAACCCTAAACCCTAAACCCTAAACCCTAAACCCTAAACCCTAAACCCTAAACCCTAAACCCTAAACCCTAAACCCTAAACCCTAAACCCTAAACCCTAAACCCTAAACCCTAAACCCTAAACCCTAAACCCTAAACCCTAAACCCTAAACCCTAAACCCTAAACCCTAAACCCTAAACCCTAAACCCTAAACCCTAAACCCTAAACCCTAAACCCTAAACCCTAAACCCTAAACCCTAAACCCTAAACCCTAAACCCTAAACCCTAAACCCTAAACCCTAAACCCTAAACCCTAAACCCTAAACCCTAAACCCTAAACCCTAAACCCTAAACCCTAAACCCTAAACCCTAAACCCTAAACCCTAAACCCTAAACCCTAAACCCTAAACCCTAAACCCTAAACCCTAAACCCTAAACCCTAAACCCTAAACCCTAAACCCTAAACCCTAAACCCTAAACCCTAAACCCTAAACCCTAAACCCTAAACCCTAAACCCTAAACCCTAAACCCTAAACCCTAAACCCTAAACCCTAAACCCTAAACCCTAAACCCTAAACCCTAAACCCTAAACCCTAAACCCTAAACCCTAAACCCTAAACCCTAAACCCTAAACCCTAAACCCTAAACCCTAAACCCTAAACCCTAAACCCTAAACCCTAAACCCTAAACCCTAAACCCTAAACCCTAAACCCTAAACCCTAAACCCTAAACCCTAAACCCTAAACCCTAAACCCTAAACCCTAAACCCTAAACCCTAAACCCTAAACCCTAAACCCTAAACCCTAAACCCTAAACCCTAAACCCTAAACCCTAAACCCTAAACCCTAAACCCTAAACCCTAAACCCTAAACCCTAAACCCTAAACCCTAAACCCTAAACCCTAAACCCTAAACCCTAAACCCTAAACCCTAAACCCTAAACCCTAAACCCTAAACCCTAAACCCTAAACCCTAAACCCTAAACCCTAAACCCTAAACCCTAAACCCTAAACCCTAAACCCTAAACCCTAAACCCTAAACCCTAAACCCTAAACCCTAAACCCTAAACCCTAAACCCTAAACCCTAAACCCTAAACCCTAAACCCTAAACCCTAAACCCTAAACCCTAAACCCTAAACCCTAAACCCTAAACCCTAAACCCTAAACCCTAAACCCTAAACCCTAAACCCTAAACCCTAAACCCTAAACCCTAAACCCTAAACCCTAAACCCTAAACCCTAAACCCTAAACCCTAAACCCTAAACCCTAAACCCTAAACCCTAAACCCTAAACCCTAAACCCTAAACCCTAAACCCTAAACCCTAAACCCTAAACCCTAAACCCTAAACCCTAAACCCTAAACCCTAAACCCTAAACCCTAAACCCTAAACCCTAAACCCTAAACCCTAAACCCTAAACCCTAAACCCTAAACCCTAAACCCTAAACCCTAAACCCTAAACCCTAAACCCTAAACCCTAAACCCTAAACCCTAAACCCTAAACCCTAAACCCTAAACCCTAAACCCTAAACCCTAAACCCTAAACCCTAAACCCTAAACCCTAAACCCTAAACCCTAAACCCTAAACCCTAAACCCTAAACCCTAAACCCTAAACCCTAAACCCTAAACCCTAAACCCTAAACCCTAAACCCTAAACCCTAAACCCTAAACCCTAAACCCTAAACCCTAAACCCTAAACCCTAAACCCTAAACCCTAAACCCTAAACCCTAAACCCTAAACCCTAAACCCTAAACCCTAAACCCTAAACCCTAAACCCTAAACCCTAAACCCTAAACCCTAAACCCTAAACCCTAAACCCTAAACCCTAAACCCTAAACCCTAAACCCTAAACCCTAAACCCTAAACCCTAAACCCTAAACCCTAAACCCTAAACCCTAAACCCTAAACCCTAAACCCTAAACCCTAAACCCTAAACCCTAAACCCTAAACCCTAAACCCTAAACCCTAAACCCTAAACCCTAAACCCTAAACCCTAAACCCTAAACCCTAAACCCTAAACCCTAAACCCTAAACCCTAAACCCTAAACCCTAAACCCTAAACCCTAAACCCTAAACCCTAAACCCTAAACCCTAAACCCTAAACCCTAAACCCTAAACCCTAAACCCTAAACCCTAAACCCTAAACCCTAAACCCTAAACCCTAAACCCTAAACCCTAAACCCTAAACCCTAAACCCTAAACCCTAAACCCTAAACCCTAAACCCTAAACCCTAAACCCTAAACCCTAAACCCTAAACCCTAAACCCTAAACCCTAAACCCTAAACCCTAAACCCTAAACCCTAAACCCTAAACCCTAAACCCTAAACCCTAAACCCTAAACCCTAAACCCTAAACCCTAAACCCTAAACCCTAAACCCTAAACCCTAAACCCTAAACCCTAAACCCTAAACCCTAAACCCTAAACCCTAAACCCTAAACCCTAAACCCTAAACCCTAAACCCTAAACCCTAAACCCTAAACCCTAAACCCTAAACCCTAAACCCTAAACCCTAAACCCTAAACCCTAAACCCTAAACCCTAAACCCTAAACCCTAAACCCTAAACCCTAAACCCTAAACCCTAAACCCTAAACCCTAAACCCTAAACCCTAAACCCTAAACCCTAAACCCTAAACCCTAAACCCTAAACCCTAAACCCTAAACCCTAAACCCTAAACCCTAAACCCTAAACCCTAAACCCTAAACCCTAAACCCTAAACCCTAAACCCTAAACCCTAAACCCTAAACCCTAAACCCTAAACCCTAAACCCTAAACCCTAAACCCTAAACCCTAAACCCTAAACCCTAAACCCTAAACCCTAAACCCTAAACCCTAAACCCTAAACCCTAAACCCTAAACCCTAAACCCTAAACCCTAAACCCTAAACCCTAAACCCTAAACCCTAAACCCTAAACCCTAAACCCTAAACCCTAAACCCTAAACCCTAAACCCTAAACCCTAAACCCTAAACCCTAAACCCTAAACCCTAAACCCTAAACCCTAAACCCTAAACCCTAAACCCTAAACCCTAAACCCTAAACCCTAAACCCTAAACCCTAAACCCTAAACCCTAAACCCTAAACCCTAAACCCTAAACCCTAAACCCTAAACCCTAAACCCTAAACCCTAAACCCTAAACCCTAAACCCTAAACCCTAAACCCTAAACCCTAAACCCTAAACCCTAAACCCTAAACCCTAAACCCTAAACCCTAAACCCTAAACCCTAAACCCTAAACCCTAAACCCTAAACCCTAAACCCTAAACCCTAAACCCTAAACCCTAAACCCTAAACCCTAAACCCTAAACCCTAAACCCTAAACCCTAAACCCTAAACCCTAAACCCTAAACCCTAAACCCTAAACCCTAAACCCTAAACCCTAAACCCTAAACCCTAAACCCTAAACCCTAAACCCTAAACCCTAAACCCTAAACCCTAAACCCTAAACCCTAAACCCTAAACCCTAAACCCTAAACCCTAAACCCTAAACCCTAAACCCTAAACCCTAAACCCTAAACCCTAAACCCTAAACCCTAAACCCTAAACCCTAAACCCTAAACCCTAAACCCTAAACCCTAAACCCTAAACCCTAAACCCTAAACCCTAAACCCTAAACCCTAAACCCTAAACCCTAAACCCTAAACCCTAAACCCTAAACCCTAAACCCTAAACCCTAAACCCTAAACCCTAAACCCTAAACCCTAAACCCTAAACCCTAAACCCTAAACCCTAAACCCTAAACCCTAAACCCTAAACCCTAAACCCTAAACCCTAAACCCTAAACCCTAAACCCTAAACCCTAAACCCTAAACCCTAAACCCTAAACCCTAAACCCTAAACCCTAAACCCTAAACCCTAAACCCTAAACCCTAAACCCTAAACCCTAAACCCTAAACCCTAAACCCTAAACCCTAAACCCTAAACCCTAAACCCTAAACCCTAAACCCTAAACCCTAAACCCTAAACCCTAAACCCTAAACCCTAAACCCTAAACCCTAAACCCTAAACCCTAAACCCTAAACCCTAAACCCTAAACCCTAAACCCTAAACCCTAAACCCTAAACCCTAAACCCTAAACCCTAAACCCTAAACCCTAAACCCTAAACCCTAAACCCTAAACCCTAAACCCTAAACCCTAAACCCTAAACCCTAAACCCTAAACCCTAAACCCTAAACCCTAAACCCTAAACCCTAAACCCTAAACCCTAAACCCTAAACCCTAAACCCTAAACCCTAAACCCTAAACCCTAAACCCTAAACCCTAAACCCTAAACCCTAAACCCTAAACCCTAAACCCTAAACCCTAAACCCTAAACCCTAAACCCTAAACCCTAAACCCTAAACCCTAAACCCTAAACCCTAAACCCTAAACCCTAAACCCTAAACCCTAAACCCTAAACCCTAAACCCTAAACCCTAAACCCTAAACCCTAAACCCTAAACCCTAAACCCTAAACCCTAAACCCTAAACCCTAAACCCTAAACCCTAAACCCTAAACCCTAAACCCTAAACCCTAAACCCTAAACCCTAAACCCTAAACCCTAAACCCTAAACCCTAAACCCTAAACCCTAAACCCTAAACCCTAAACCCTAAACCCTAAACCCTAAACCCTAAACCCTAAACCCTAAACCCTAAACCCTAAACCCTAAACCCTAAACCCTAAACCCTAAACCCTAAACCCTAAACCCTAAACCCTAAACCCTAAACCCTAAACCCTAAACCCTAAACCCTAAACCCTAAACCCTAAACCCTAAACCCTAAACCCTAAACCCTAAACCCTAAACCCTAAACCCTAAACCCTAAACCCTAAACCCTAAACCCTAAACCCTAAACCCTAAACCCTAAACCCTAAACCCTAAACCCTAAACCCTAAACCCTAAACCCTAAACCCTAAACCCTAAACCCTAAACCCTAAACCCTAAACCCTAAACCCTAAACCCTAAACCCTAAACCCTAAACCCTAAACCCTAAACCCTAAACCCTAAACCCTAAACCCTAAACCCTAAACCCTAAACCCTAAACCCTAAACCCTAAACCCTAAACCCTAAACCCTAAACCCTAAACCCTAAACCCTAAACCCTAAACCCTAAACCCTAAACCCTAAACCCTAAACCCTAAACCCTAAACCCTAAACCCTAAACCCTAAACCCTAAACCCTAAACCCTAAACCCTAAACCCTAAACCCTAAACCCTAAACCCTAAACCCTAAACCCTAAACCCTAAACCCTAAACCCTAAACCCTAAACCCTAAACCCTAAACCCTAAACCCTAAACCCTAAACCCTAAACCCTAAACCCTAAACCCTAAACCCTAAACCCTAAACCCTAAACCCTAAACCCTAAACCCTAAACCCTAAACCCTAAACCCTAAACCCTAAACCCTAAACCCTAAACCCTAAACCCTAAACCCTAAACCCTAAACCCTAAACCCTAAACCCTAAACCCTAAACCCTAAACCCTAAACCCTAAACCCTAAACCCTAAACCCTAAACCCTAAACCCTAAACCCTAAACCCTAAACCCTAAACCCTAAACCCTAAACCCTAAACCCTAAACCCTAAACCCTAAACCCTAAACCCTAAACCCTAAACCCTAAACCCTAAACCCTAAACCCTAAACCCTAAACCCTAAACCCTAAACCCTAAACCCTAAACCCTAAACCCTAAACCCTAAACCCTAAACCCTAAACCCTAAACCCTAAACCCTAAACCCTAAACCCTAAACCCTAAACCCTAAACCCTAAACCCTAAACCCTAAACCCTAAACCCTAAACCCTAAACCCTAAACCCTAAACCCTAAACCCTAAACCCTAAACCCTAAACCCTAAACCCTAAACCCTAAACCCTAAACCCTAAACCCTAAACCCTAAACCCTAAACCCTAAACCCTAAACCCTAAACCCTAAACCCTAAACCCTAAACCCTAAACCCTAAACCCTAAACCCTAAACCCTAAACCCTAAACCCTAAACCCTAAACCCTAAACCCTAAACCCTAAACCCTAAACCCTAAACCCTAAACCCTAAACCCTAAACCCTAAACCCTAAACCCTAAACCCTAAACCCTAAACCCTAAACCCTAAACCCTAAACCCTAAACCCTAAACCCTAAACCCTAAACCCTAAACCCTAAACCCTAAACCCTAAACCCTAAACCCTAAACCCTAAACCCTAAACCCTAAACCCTAAACCCTAAACCCTAAACCCTAAACCCTAAACCCTAAACCCTAAACCCTAAACCCTAAACCCTAAACCCTAAACCCTAAACCCTAAACCCTAAACCCTAAACCCTAAACCCTAAACCCTAAACCCTAAACCCTAAACCCTAAACCCTAAACCCTAAACCCTAAACCCTAAACCCTAAACCCTAAACCCTAAACCCTAAACCCTAAACCCTAAACCCTAAACCCTAAACCCTAAACCCTAAACCCTAAACCCTAAACCCTAAACCCTAAACCCTAAACCCTAAACCCTAAACCCTAAACCCTAAACCCTAAACCCTAAACCCTAAACCCTAAACCCTAAACCCTAAACCCTAAACCCTAAACCCTAAACCCTAAACCCTAAACCCTAAACCCTAAACCCTAAACCCTAAACCCTAAACCCTAAACCCTAAACCCTAAACCCTAAACCCTAAACCCTAAACCCTAAACCCTAAACCCTAAACCCTAAACCCTAAACCCTAAACCCTAAACCCTAAACCCTAAACCCTAAACCCTAAACCCTAAACCCTAAACCCTAAACCCTAAACCCTAAACCCTAAACCCTAAACCCTAAACCCTAAACCCTAAACCCTAAACCCTAAACCCTAAACCCTAAACCCTAAACCCTAAACCCTAAACCCTAAACCCTAAACCCTAAACCCTAAACCCTAAACCCTAAACCCTAAACCCTAAACCCTAAACCCTAAACCCTAAACCCTAAACCCTAAACCCTAAACCCTAAACCCTAAACCCTAAACCCTAAACCCTAAACCCTAAACCCTAAACCCTAAACCCTAAACCCTAAACCCTAAACCCTAAACCCTAAACCCTAAACCCTAAACCCTAAACCCTAAACCCTAAACCCTAAACCCTAAACCCTAAACCCTAAACCCTAAACCCTAAACCCTAAACCCTAAACCCTAAACCCTAAACCCTAAACCCTAAACCCTAAACCCTAAACCCTAAACCCTAAACCCTAAACCCTAAACCCTAAACCCTAAACCCTAAACCCTAAACCCTAAACCCTAAACCCTAAACCCTAAACCCTAAACCCTAAACCCTAAACCCTAAACCCTAAACCCTAAACCCTAAACCCTAAACCCTAAACCCTAAACCCTAAACCCTAAACCCTAAACCCTAAACCCTAAACCCTAAACCCTAAACCCTAAACCCTAAACCCTAAACCCTAAACCCTAAACCCTAAACCCTAAACCCTAAACCCTAAACCCTAAACCCTAAACCCTAAACCCTAAACCCTAAACCCTAAACCCTAAACCCTAAACCCTAAACCCTAAACCCTAAACCCTAAACCCTAAACCCTAAACCCTAAACCCTAAACCCTAAACCCTAAACCCTAAACCCTAAACCCTAAACCCTAAACCCTAAACCCTAAACCCTAAACCCTAAACCCTAAACCCTAAACCCTAAACCCTAAACCCTAAACCCTAAACCCTAAACCCTAAACCCTAAACCCTAAACCCTAAACCCTAAACCCTAAACCCTAAACCCTAAACCCTAAACCCTAAACCCTAAACCCTAAACCCTAAACCCTAAACCCTAAACCCTAAACCCTAAACCCTAAACCCTAAACCCTAAACCCTAAACCCTAAACCCTAAACCCTAAACCCTAAACCCTAAACCCTAAACCCTAAACCCTAAACCCTAAACCCTAAACCCTAAACCCTAAACCCTAAACCCTAAACCCTAAACCCTAAACCCTAAACCCTAAACCCTAAACCCTAAACCCTAAACCCTAAACCCTAAACCCTAAACCCTAAACCCTAAACCCTAAACCCTAAACCCTAAACCCTAAACCCTAAACCCTAAACCCTAAACCCTAAACCCTAAACCCTAAACCCTAAACCCTAAACCCTAAACCCTAAACCCTAAACCCTAAACCCTAAACCCTAAACCCTAAACCCTAAACCCTAAACCCTAAACCCTAAACCCTAAACCCTAAACCCTAAACCCTAAACCCTAAACCCTAAACCCTAAACCCTAAACCCTAAACCCTAAACCCTAAACCCTAAACCCTAAACCCTAAACCCTAAACCCTAAACCCTAAACCCTAAACCCTAAACCCTAAACCCTAAACCCTAAACCCTAAACCCTAAACCCTAAACCCTAAACCCTAAACCCTAAACCCTAAACCCTAAACCCTAAACCCTAAACCCTAAACCCTAAACCCTAAACCCTAAACCCTAAACCCTAAACCCTAAACCCTAAACCCTAAACCCTAAACCCTAAACCCTAAACCCTAAACCCTAAACCCTAAACCCTAAACCCTAAACCCTAAACCCTAAACCCTAAACCCTAAACCCTAAACCCTAAACCCTAAACCCTAAACCCTAAACCCTAAACCCTAAACCCTAAACCCTAAACCCTAAACCCTAAACCCTAAACCCTAAACCCTAAACCCTAAACCCTAAACCCTAAACCCTAAACCCTAAACCCTAAACCCTAAACCCTAAACCCTAAACCCTAAACCCTAAACCCTAAACCCTAAACCCTAAACCCTAAACCCTAAACCCTAAACCCTAAACCCTAAACCCTAAACCCTAAACCCTAAACCCTAAACCCTAAACCCTAAACCCTAAACCCTAAACCCTAAACCCTAAACCCTAAACCCTAAACCCTAAACCCTAAACCCTAAACCCTAAACCCTAAACCCTAAACCCTAAACCCTAAACCCTAAACCCTAAACCCTAAACCCTAAACCCTAAACCCTAAACCCTAAACCCTAAACCCTAAACCCTAAACCCTAAACCCTAAACCCTAAACCCTAAACCCTAAACCCTAAACCCTAAACCCTAAACCCTAAACCCTAAACCCTAAACCCTAAACCCTAAACCCTAAACCCTAAACCCTAAACCCTAAACCCTAAACCCTAAACCCTAAACCCTAAACCCTAAACCCTAAACCCTAAACCCTAAACCCTAAACCCTAAACCCTAAACCCTAAACCCTAAACCCTAAACCCTAAACCCTAAACCCTAAACCCTAAACCCTAAACCCTAAACCCTAAACCCTAAACCCTAAACCCTAAACCCTAAACCCTAAACCCTAAACCCTAAACCCTAAACCCTAAACCCTAAACCCTAAACCCTAAACCCTAAACCCTAAACCCTAAACCCTAAACCCTAAACCCTAAACCCTAAACCCTAAACCCTAAACCCTAAACCCTAAACCCTAAACCCTAAACCCTAAACCCTAAACCCTAAACCCTAAACCCTAAACCCTAAACCCTAAACCCTAAACCCTAAACCCTAAACCCTAAACCCTAAACCCTAAACCCTAAACCCTAAACCCTAAACCCTAAACCCTAAACCCTAAACCCTAAACCCTAAACCCTAAACCCTAAACCCTAAACCCTAAACCCTAAACCCTAAACCCTAAACCCTAAACCCTAAACCCTAAACCCTAAACCCTAAACCCTAAACCCTAAACCCTAAACCCTAAACCCTAAACCCTAAACCCTAAACCCTAAACCCTAAACCCTAAACCCTAAACCCTAAACCCTAAACCCTAAACCCTAAACCCTAAACCCTAAACCCTAAACCCTAAACCCTAAACCCTAAACCCTAAACCCTAAACCCTAAACCCTAAACCCTAAACCCTAAACCCTAAACCCTAAACCCTAAACCCTAAACCCTAAACCCTAAACCCTAAACCCTAAACCCTAAACCCTAAACCCTAAACCCTAAACCCTAAACCCTAAACCCTAAACCCTAAACCCTAAACCCTAAACCCTAAACCCTAAACCCTAAACCCTAAACCCTAAACCCTAAACCCTAAACCCTAAACCCTAAACCCTAAACCCTAAACCCTAAACCCTAAACCCTAAACCCTAAACCCTAAACCCTAAACCCTAAACCCTAAACCCTAAACCCTAAACCCTAAACCCTAAACCCTAAACCCTAAACCCTAAACCCTAAACCCTAAACCCTAAACCCTAAACCCTAAACCCTAAACCCTAAACCCTAAACCCTAAACCCTAAACCCTAAACCCTAAACCCTAAACCCTAAACCCTAAACCCTAAACCCTAAACCCTAAACCCTAAACCCTAAACCCTAAACCCTAAACCCTAAACCCTAAACCCTAAACCCTAAACCCTAAACCCTAAACCCTAAACCCTAAACCCTAAACCCTAAACCCTAAACCCTAAACCCTAAACCCTAAACCCTAAACCCTAAACCCTAAACCCTAAACCCTAAACCCTAAACCCTAAACCCTAAACCCTAAACCCTAAACCCTAAACCCTAAACCCTAAACCCTAAACCCTAAACCCTAAACCCTAAACCCTAAACCCTAAACCCTAAACCCTAAACCCTAAACCCTAAACCCTAAACCCTAAACCCTAAACCCTAAACCCTAAACCCTAAACCCTAAACCCTAAACCCTAAACCCTAAACCCTAAACCCTAAACCCTAAACCCTAAACCCTAAACCCTAAACCCTAAACCCTAAACCCTAAACCCTAAACCCTAAACCCTAAACCCTAAACCCTAAACCCTAAACCCTAAACCCTAAACCCTAAACCCTAAACCCTAAACCCTAAACCCTAAACCCTAAACCCTAAACCCTAAACCCTAAACCCTAAACCCTAAACCCTAAACCCTAAACCCTAAACCCTAAACCCTAAACCCTAAACCCTAAACCCTAAACCCTAAACCCTAAACCCTAAACCCTAAACCCTAAACCCTAAACCCTAAACCCTAAACCCTAAACCCTAAACCCTAAACCCTAAACCCTAAACCCTAAACCCTAAACCCTAAACCCTAAACCCTAAACCCTAAACCCTAAACCCTAAACCCTAAACCCTAAACCCTAAACCCTAAACCCTAAACCCTAAACCCTAAACCCTAAACCCTAAACCCTAAACCCTAAACCCTAAACCCTAAACCCTAAACCCTAAACCCTAAACCCTAAACCCTAAACCCTAAACCCTAAACCCTAAACCCTAAACCCTAAACCCTAAACCCTAAACCCTAAACCCTAAACCCTAAACCCTAAACCCTAAACCCTAAACCCTAAACCCTAAACCCTAAACCCTAAACCCTAAACCCTAAACCCTAAACCCTAAACCCTAAACCCTAAACCCTAAACCCTAAACCCTAAACCCTAAACCCTAAACCCTAAACCCTAAACCCTAAACCCTAAACCCTAAACCCTAAACCCTAAACCCTAAACCCTAAACCCTAAACCCTAAACCCTAAACCCTAAACCCTAAACCCTAAACCCTAAACCCTAAACCCTAAACCCTAAACCCTAAACCCTAAACCCTAAACCCTAAACCCTAAACCCTAAACCCTAAACCCTAAACCCTAAACCCTAAACCCTAAACCCTAAACCCTAAACCCTAAACCCTAAACCCTAAACCCTAAACCCTAAACCCTAAACCCTAAACCCTAAACCCTAAACCCTAAACCCTAAACCCTAAACCCTAAACCCTAAACCCTAAACCCTAAACCCTAAACCCTAAACCCTAAACCCTAAACCCTAAACCCTAAACCCTAAACCCTAAACCCTAAACCCTAAACCCTAAACCCTAAACCCTAAACCCTAAACCCTAAACCCTAAACCCTAAACCCTAAACCCTAAACCCTAAACCCTAAACCCTAAACCCTAAACCCTAAACCCTAAACCCTAAACCCTAAACCCTAAACCCTAAACCCTAAACCCTAAACCCTAAACCCTAAACCCTAAACCCTAAACCCTAAACCCTAAACCCTAAACCCTAAACCCTAAACCCTAAACCCTAAACCCTAAACCCTAAACCCTAAACCCTAAACCCTAAACCCTAAACCCTAAACCCTAAACCCTAAACCCTAAACCCTAAACCCTAAACCCTAAACCCTAAACCCTAAACCCTAAACCCTAAACCCTAAACCCTAAACCCTAAACCCTAAACCCTAAACCCTAAACCCTAAACCCTAAACCCTAAACCCTAAACCCTAAACCCTAAACCCTAAACCCTAAACCCTAAACCCTAAACCCTAAACCCTAAACCCTAAACCCTAAACCCTAAACCCTAAACCCTAAACCCTAAACCCTAAACCCTAAACCCTAAACCCTAAACCCTAAACCCTAAACCCTAAACCCTAAACCCTAAACCCTAAACCCTAAACCCTAAACCCTAAACCCTAAACCCTAAACCCTAAACCCTAAACCCTAAACCCTAAACCCTAAACCCTAAACCCTAAACCCTAAACCCTAAACCCTAAACCCTAAACCCTAAACCCTAAACCCTAAACCCTAAACCCTAAACCCTAAACCCTAAACCCTAAACCCTAAACCCTAAACCCTAAACCCTAAACCCTAAACCCTAAACCCTAAACCCTAAACCCTAAACCCTAAACCCTAAACCCTAAACCCTAAACCCTAAACCCTAAACCCTAAACCCTAAACCCTAAACCCTAAACCCTAAACCCTAAACCCTAAACCCTAAACCCTAAACCCTAAACCCTAAACCCTAAACCCTAAACCCTAAACCCTAAACCCTAAACCCTAAACCCTAAACCCTAAACCCTAAACCCTAAACCCTAAACCCTAAACCCTAAACCCTAAACCCTAAACCCTAAACCCTAAACCCTAAACCCTAAACCCTAAACCCTAAACCCTAAACCCTAAACCCTAAACCCTAAACCCTAAACCCTAAACCCTAAACCCTAAACCCTAAACCCTAAACCCTAAACCCTAAACCCTAAACCCTAAACCCTAAACCCTAAACCCTAAACCCTAAACCCTAAACCCTAAACCCTAAACCCTAAACCCTAAACCCTAAACCCTAAACCCTAAACCCTAAACCCTAAACCCTAAACCCTAAACCCTAAACCCTAAACCCTAAACCCTAAACCCTAAACCCTAAACCCTAAACCCTAAACCCTAAACCCTAAACCCTAAACCCTAAACCCTAAACCCTAAACCCTAAACCCTAAACCCTAAACCCTAAACCCTAAACCCTAAACCCTAAACCCTAAACCCTAAACCCTAAACCCTAAACCCTAAACCCTAAACCCTAAACCCTAAACCCTAAACCCTAAACCCTAAACCCTAAACCCTAAACCCTAAACCCTAAACCCTAAACCCTAAACCCTAAACCCTAAACCCTAAACCCTAAACCCTAAACCCTAAACCCTAAACCCTAAACCCTAAACCCTAAACCCTAAACCCTAAACCCTAAACCCTAAACCCTAAACCCTAAACCCTAAACCCTAAACCCTAAACCCTAAACCCTAAACCCTAAACCCTAAACCCTAAACCCTAAACCCTAAACCCTAAACCCTAAACCCTAAACCCTAAACCCTAAACCCTAAACCCTAAACCCTAAACCCTAAACCCTAAACCCTAAACCCTAAACCCTAAACCCTAAACCCTAAACCCTAAACCCTAAACCCTAAACCCTAAACCCTAAACCCTAAACCCTAAACCCTAAACCCTAAACCCTAAACCCTAAACCCTAAACCCTAAACCCTAAACCCTAAACCCTAAACCCTAAACCCTAAACCCTAAACCCTAAACCCTAAACCCTAAACCCTAAACCCTAAACCCTAAACCCTAAACCCTAAACCCTAAACCCTAAACCCTAAACCCTAAACCCTAAACCCTAAACCCTAAACCCTAAACCCTAAACCCTAAACCCTAAACCCTAAACCCTAAACCCTAAACCCTAAACCCTAAACCCTAAACCCTAAACCCTAAACCCTAAACCCTAAACCCTAAACCCTAAACCCTAAACCCTAAACCCTAAACCCTAAACCCTAAACCCTAAACCCTAAACCCTAAACCCTAAACCCTAAACCCTAAACCCTAAACCCTAAACCCTAAACCCTAAACCCTAAACCCTAAACCCTAAACCCTAAACCCTAAACCCTAAACCCTAAACCCTAAACCCTAAACCCTAAACCCTAAACCCTAAACCCTAAACCCTAAACCCTAAACCCTAAACCCTAAACCCTAAACCCTAAACCCTAAACCCTAAACCCTAAACCCTAAACCCTAAACCCTAAACCCTAAACCCTAAACCCTAAACCCTAAACCCTAAACCCTAAACCCTAAACCCTAAACCCTAAACCCTAAACCCTAAACCCTAAACCCTAAACCCTAAACCCTAAACCCTAAACCCTAAACCCTAAACCCTAAACCCTAAACCCTAAACCCTAAACCCTAAACCCTAAACCCTAAACCCTAAACCCTAAACCCTAAACCCTAAACCCTAAACCCTAAACCCTAAACCCTAAACCCTAAACCCTAAACCCTAAACCCTAAACCCTAAACCCTAAACCCTAAACCCTAAACCCTAAACCCTAAACCCTAAACCCTAAACCCTAAACCCTAAACCCTAAACCCTAAACCCTAAACCCTAAACCCTAAACCCTAAACCCTAAACCCTAAACCCTAAACCCTAAACCCTAAACCCTAAACCCTAAACCCTAAACCCTAAACCCTAAACCCTAAACCCTAAACCCTAAACCCTAAACCCTAAACCCTAAACCCTAAACCCTAAACCCTAAACCCTAAACCCTAAACCCTAAACCCTAAACCCTAAACCCTAAACCCTAAACCCTAAACCCTAAACCCTAAACCCTAAACCCTAAACCCTAAACCCTAAACCCTAAACCCTAAACCCTAAACCCTAAACCCTAAACCCTAAACCCTAAACCCTAAACCCTAAACCCTAAACCCTAAACCCTAAACCCTAAACCCTAAACCCTAAACCCTAAACCCTAAACCCTAAACCCTAAACCCTAAACCCTAAACCCTAAACCCTAAACCCTAAACCCTAAACCCTAAACCCTAAACCCTAAACCCTAAACCCTAAACCCTAAACCCTAAACCCTAAACCCTAAACCCTAAACCCTAAACCCTAAACCCTAAACCCTAAACCCTAAACCCTAAACCCTAAACCCTAAACCCTAAACCCTAAACCCTAAACCCTAAACCCTAAACCCTAAACCCTAAACCCTAAACCCTAAACCCTAAACCCTAAACCCTAAACCCTAAACCCTAAACCCTAAACCCTAAACCCTAAACCCTAAACCCTAAACCCTAAACCCTAAACCCTAAACCCTAAACCCTAAACCCTAAACCCTAAACCCTAAACCCTAAACCCTAAACCCTAAACCCTAAACCCTAAACCCTAAACCCTAAACCCTAAACCCTAAACCCTAAACCCTAAACCCTAAACCCTAAACCCTAAACCCTAAACCCTAAACCCTAAACCCTAAACCCTAAACCCTAAACCCTAAACCCTAAACCCTAAACCCTAAACCCTAAACCCTAAACCCTAAACCCTAAACCCTAAACCCTAAACCCTAAACCCTAAACCCTAAACCCTAAACCCTAAACCCTAAACCCTAAACCCTAAACCCTAAACCCTAAACCCTAAACCCTAAACCCTAAACCCTAAACCCTAAACCCTAAACCCTAAACCCTAAACCCTAAACCCTAAACCCTAAACCCTAAACCCTAAACCCTAAACCCTAAACCCTAAACCCTAAACCCTAAACCCTAAACCCTAAACCCTAAACCCTAAACCCTAAACCCTAAACCCTAAACCCTAAACCCTAAACCCTAAACCCTAAACCCTAAACCCTAAACCCTAAACCCTAAACCCTAAACCCTAAACCCTAAACCCTAAACCCTAAACCCTAAACCCTAAACCCTAAACCCTAAACCCTAAACCCTAAACCCTAAACCCTAAACCCTAAACCCTAAACCCTAAACCCTAAACCCTAAACCCTAAACCCTAAACCCTAAACCCTAA
The DNA here is from genome assembly GCA_019925245.2 of Oryza australiensis. NCBI lineage: Eukaryota > Viridiplantae > Streptophyta > Magnoliopsida > Poales > Poaceae > Oryza > Oryza australiensis. The sequence goes on along the minus strand of JAIFGZ020000280.1, from coordinate 5,103,204 downwards.
ACCCTAAACCCTAAACCCTAAACCCTAAACCCTAAACCCTAAACCCTAAACCCTAAACCCTAAACCCTAAACCCTAAACCCTAAACCCTAAACCCTAAACCCTAAACCCTAAACCCTAAACCCTAAACCCTAAACCCTAAACCCTAAACCCTAAACCCTAAACCCTAAACCCTAAACCCTAAACCCTAAACCCTAAACCCTAAACCCTAAACCCTAAACCCTAAACCCTAAACCCTAAACCCTAAACCCTAAACCCTAAACCCTAAACCCTAAACCCTAAACCCTAAACCCTAAACCCTAAACCCTAAACCCTAAACCCTAAACCCTAAACCCTAAACCCTAAACCCTAAACCCTAAACCCTAAACCCTAAACCCTAAACCCTAAACCCTAAACCCTAAACCCTAAACCCTAAACCCTAAACCCTAAACCCTAAACCCTAAACCCTAAACCCTAAACCCTAAACCCTAAACCCTAAACCCTAAACCCTAAACCCTAAACCCTAAACCCTAAACCCTAAACCCTAAACCCTAAACCCTAAACCCTAAACCCTAAACCCTAAACCCTAAACCCTAAACCCTAAACCCTAAACCCTAAACCCTAAACCCTAAACCCTAAACCCTAAACCCTAAACCCTAAACCCTAAACCCTAAACCCTAAACCCTAAACCCTAAACCCTAAACCCTAAACCCTAAACCCTAAACCCTAAACCCTAAACCCTAAACCCTAAACCCTAAACCCTAAACCCTAAACCCTAAACCCTAAACCCTAAACCCTAAACCCTAAACCCTAAACCCTAAACCCTAAACCCTAAACCCTAAACCCTAAACCCTAAACCCTAAACCCTAAACCCTAAACCCTAAACCCTAAACCCTAAACCCTAAACCCTAAACCCTAAACCCTAAACCCTAAACCCTAAACCCTAAACCCTAAACCCTAAACCCTAAACCCTAAACCCTAAACCCTAAACCCTAAACCCTAAACCCTAAACCCTAAACCCTAAACCCTAAACCCTAAACCCTAAACCCTAAACCCTAAACCCTAAACCCTAAACCCTAAACCCTAAACCCTAAACCCTAAACCCTAAACCCTAAACCCTAAACCCTAAACCCTAAACCCTAAACCCTAAACCCTAAACCCTAAACCCTAAACCCTAAACCCTAAACCCTAAACCCTAAACCCTAAACCCTAAACCCTAAACCCTAAACCCTAAACCCTAAACCCTAAACCCTAAACCCTAAACCCTAAACCCTAAACCCTAAACCCTAAACCCTAAACCCTAAACCCTAAACCCTAAACCCTAAACCCTAAACCCTAAACCCTAAACCCTAAACCCTAAACCCTAAACCCTAAACCCTAAACCCTAAACCCTAAACCCTAAACCCTAAACCCTAAACCCTAAACCCTAAACCCTAAACCCTAAACCCTAAACCCTAAACCCTAAACCCTAAACCCTAAACCCTAAACCCTAAACCCTAAACCCTAAACCCTAAACCCTAAACCCTAAACCCTAAACCCTAAACCCTAAACCCTAAACCCTAAACCCTAAACCCTAAACCCTAAACCCTAAACCCTAAACCCTAAACCCTAAACCCTAAACCCTAAACCCTAAACCCTAAACCCTAAACCCTAAACCCTAAACCCTAAACCCTAAACCCTAAACCCTAAACCCTAAACCCTAAACCCTAAACCCTAAACCCTAAACCCTAAACCCTAAACCCTAAACCCTAAACCCTAAACCCTAAACCCTAAACCCTAAACCCTAAACCCTAAACCCTAAACCCTAAACCCTAAACCCTAAACCCTAAACCCTAAACCCTAAACCCTAAACCCTAAACCCTAAACCCTAAACCCTAAACCCTAAACCCTAAACCCTAAACCCTAAACCCTAAACCCTAAACCCTAAACCCTAAACCCTAAACCCTAAACCCTAAACCCTAAACCCTAAACCCTAAACCCTAAACCCTAAACCCTAAACCCTAAACCCTAAACCCTAAACCCTAAACCCTAAACCCTAAACCCTAAACCCTAAACCCTAAACCCTAAACCCTAAACCCTAAACCCTAAACCCTAAACCCTAAACCCTAAACCCTAAACCCTAAACCCTAAACCCTAAACCCTAAACCCTAAACCCTAAACCCTAAACCCTAAACCCTAAACCCTAAACCCTAAACCCTAAACCCTAAACCCTAAACCCTAAACCCTAAACCCTAAACCCTAAACCCTAAACCCTAAACCCTAAACCCTAAACCCTAAACCCTAAACCCTAAACCCTAAACCCTAAACCCTAAACCCTAAACCCTAAACCCTAAACCCTAAACCCTAAACCCTAAACCCTAAACCCTAAACCCTAAACCCTAAACCCTAAACCCTAAACCCTAAACCCTAAACCCTAAACCCTAAACCCTAAACCCTAAACCCTAAACCCTAAACCCTAAACCCTAAACCCTAAACCCTAAACCCTAAACCCTAAACCCTAAACCCTAAACCCTAAACCCTAAACCCTAAACCCTAAACCCTAAACCCTAAACCCTAAACCCTAAACCCTAAACCCTAAACCCTAAACCCTAAACCCTAAACCCTAAACCCTAAACCCTAAACCCTAAACCCTAAACCCTAAACCCTAAACCCTAAACCCTAAACCCTAAACCCTAAACCCTAAACCCTAAACCCTAAACCCTAAACCCTAAACCCTAAACCCTAAACCCTAAACCCTAAACCCTAAACCCTAAACCCTAAACCCTAAACCCTAAACCCTAAACCCTAAACCCTAAACCCTAAACCCTAAACCCTAAACCCTAAACCCTAAACCCTAAACCCTAAACCCTAAACCCTAAACCCTAAACCCTAAACCCTAAACCCTAAACCCTAAACCCTAAACCCTAAACCCTAAACCCTAAACCCTAAACCCTAAACCCTAAACCCTAAACCCTAAACCCTAAACCCTAAACCCTAAACCCTAAACCCTAAACCCTAAACCCTAAACCCTAAACCCTAAACCCTAAACCCTAAACCCTAAACCCTAAACCCTAAACCCTAAACCCTAAACCCTAAACCCTAAACCCTAAACCCTAAACCCTAAACCCTAAACCCTAAACCCTAAACCCTAAACCCTAAACCCTAAACCCTAAACCCTAAACCCTAAACCCTAAACCCTAAACCCTAAACCCTAAACCCTAAACCCTAAACCCTAAACCCTAAACCCTAAACCCTAAACCCTAAACCCTAAACCCTAAACCCTAAACCCTAAACCCTAAACCCTAAACCCTAAACCCTAAACCCTAAACCCTAAACCCTAAACCCTAAACCCTAAACCCTAAACCCTAAACCCTAAACCCTAAACCCTAAACCCTAAACCCTAAACCCTAAACCCTAAACCCTAAACCCTAAACCCTAAACCCTAAACCCTAAACCCTAAACCCTAAACCCTAAACCCTAAACCCTAAACCCTAAACCCTAAACCCTAAACCCTAAACCCTAAACCCTAAACCCTAAACCCTAAACCCTAAACCCTAAACCCTAAACCCTAAACCCTAAACCCTAAACCCTAAACCCTAAACCCTAAACCCTAAACCCTAAACCCTAAACCCTAAACCCTAAACCCTAAACCCTAAACCCTAAACCCTAAACCCTAAACCCTAAACCCTAAACCCTAAACCCTAAACCCTAAACCCTAAACCCTAAACCCTAAACCCTAAACCCTAAACCCTAAACCCTAAACCCTAAACCCTAAACCCTAAACCCTAAACCCTAAACCCTAAACCCTAAACCCTAAACCCTAAACCCTAAACCCTAAACCCTAAACCCTAAACCCTAAACCCTAAACCCTAAACCCTAAACCCTAAACCCTAAACCCTAAACCCTAAACCCTAAACCCTAAACCCTAAACCCTAAACCCTAAACCCTAAACCCTAAACCCTAAACCCTAAACCCTAAACCCTAAACCCTAAACCCTAAACCCTAAACCCTAAACCCTAAACCCTAAACCCTAAACCCTAAACCCTAAACCCTAAACCCTAAACCCTAAACCCTAAACCCTAAACCCTAAACCCTAAACCCTAAACCCTAAACCCTAAACCCTAAACCCTAAACCCTAAACCCTAAACCCTAAACCCTAAACCCTAAACCCTAAACCCTAAACCCTAAACCCTAAACCCTAAACCCTAAACCCTAAACCCTAAACCCTAAACCCTAAACCCTAAACCCTAAACCCTAAACCCTAAACCCTAAACCCTAAACCCTAAACCCTAAACCCTAAACCCTAAACCCTAAACCCTAAACCCTAAACCCTAAACCCTAAACCCTAAACCCTAAACCCTAAACCCTAAACCCTAAACCCTAAACCCTAAACCCTAAACCCTAAACCCTAAACCCTAAACCCTAAACCCTAAACCCTAAACCCTAAACCCTAAACCCTAAACCCTAAACCCTAAACCCTAAACCCTAAACCCTAAACCCTAAACCCTAAACCCTAAACCCTAAACCCTAAACCCTAAACCCTAAACCCTAAACCCTAAACCCTAAACCCTAAACCCTAAACCCTAAACCCTAAACCCTAAACCCTAAACCCTAAACCCTAAACCCTAAACCCTAAACCCTAAACCCTAAACCCTAAACCCTAAACCCTAAACCCTAAACCCTAAACCCTAAACCCTAAACCCTAAACCCTAAACCCTAAACCCTAAACCCTAAACCCTAAACCCTAAACCCTAAACCCTAAACCCTAAACCCTAAACCCTAAACCCTAAACCCTAAACCCTAAACCCTAAACCCTAAACCCTAAACCCTAAACCCTAAACCCTAAACCCTAAACCCTAAACCCTAAACCCTAAACCCTAAACCCTAAACCCTAAACCCTAAACCCTAAACCCTAAACCCTAAACCCTAAACCCTAAACCCTAAACCCTAAACCCTAAACCCTAAACCCTAAACCCTAAACCCTAAACCCTAAACCCTAAACCCTAAACCCTAAACCCTAAACCCTAAACCCTAAACCCTAAACCCTAAACCCTAAACCCTAAACCCTAAACCCTAAACCCTAAACCCTAAACCCTAAACCCTAAACCCTAAACCCTAAACCCTAAACCCTAAACCCTAAACCCTAAACCCTAAACCCTAAACCCTAAACCCTAAACCCTAAACCCTAAACCCTAAACCCTAAACCCTAAACCCTAAACCCTAAACCCTAAACCCTAAACCCTAAACCCTAAACCCTAAACCCTAAACCCTAAACCCTAAACCCTAAACCCTAAACCCTAAACCCTAAACCCTAAACCCTAAACCCTAAACCCTAAACCCTAAACCCTAAACCCTAAACCCTAAACCCTAAACCCTAAACCCTAAACCCTAAACCCTAAACCCTAAACCCTAAACCCTAAACCCTAAACCCTAAACCCTAAACCCTAAACCCTAAACCCTAAACCCTAAACCCTAAACCCTAAACCCTAAACCCTAAACCCTAAACCCTAAACCCTAAACCCTAAACCCTAAACCCTAAACCCTAAACCCTAAACCCTAAACCCTAAACCCTAAACCCTAAACCCTAAACCCTAAACCCTAAACCCTAAACCCTAAACCCTAAACCCTAAACCCTAAACCCTAAACCCTAAACCCTAAACCCTAAACCCTAAACCCTAAACCCTAAACCCTAAACCCTAAACCCTAAACCCTAAACCCTAAACCCTAAACCCTAAACCCTAAACCCTA